>JAVLUX010000007.1:34042500-34045000 GCA_032164185.1 Moxostoma hubbsi | reverse complement strand
GGCGAGGTATAGTGCTTTTCTGACACAACAATCAAAGTGCTTTACATAGTAGAGGGGGACTCTACTCAACCTCCACCAGTGTGCAGCATCCACCTGAATGTTGCAATGGCTGCCATAGTGCACCAGTACTCTCACCACACACCAGCTGTTGGTGGAGAGTAGAGAGTAATATAGCCAATTCAGGGATGGGGATTATTAGGAGGCCATGATTGATAAGGACCAATGGGGGAATTTTTCCAGGACACCAGGCTTACACCCCTACTCTTTACAAGAAGTGTTCTGGAAGTGAGTCAGGACCTCGGTTTAAAGTCTCATCCGAAGGACGGTGCCTTTTTACAGTATAGTGTCCAAATCACTATATTGGGGTGTTAGGACGCACACAGAACACAGGGTGAGCACCCTCTGCTGGCCTCACTAACACCTCTTCCAGCAACAAACTTAGTTTTCCCCAGGATGTCTTCGATCCAGGTATTGACCAGGCTCAACACTGCTTAGCTTCAATGGGTAACCAGTCTAAAATTCCAGAGTAATATAGCTGCTGGCAATTTTCACCATGAAGTCGTCTCAAACTCATATAACTTACTTTCTTCTGTGGAATACAAACATAGATATTTTGATGGAGATATGAGGTTAATATTTCCATAAATTCCTGTAAACATGTTCAAGTGCTATATACATGCTATGTGCATGCGTCAAGCCCAAGGAAGTGTAATCAAGCATCAAATAATGATCGCGCTTAGGAGACTGCAAATGACAAGATTTATAGTGAAAACTGAGTTACATTTTGGTCAGTTCTCACCTAAAACCAATCGTACCACTTTAGAAGATATGGATATGGAGTTGTATGAATTACTTTTATGCTGCCTTCATGTCCTTTTTGGAGCTCGAAATTATTGACCCCCTTGTCTTAAGTTTTATGTATATTTTGAACTCATATTCATATCTCTGCATAAGAAAGAATGTCGGGGGAACTGTTCCTTTAAGTGTACAAAACAAAAGAAAGTAATGATAACTTCAGTTCAGTAAGTGAGTCAGATGTTGATTCGGAAACCATTCTGACTGATGCATTGATTCCTACTGTGAAGATTTTGTTAGACTCATTTAAACAAGTAACTTGTGAGTTTGTGATTCTTTTAAAATACTTATTAAAAGCATCTGTTCATTTGCCCGCAAATCGGACTTCGCTGGTTACGCTGTTTTTGCGTGCAGCCCATGAGGACAACTCAATAGAAAGATGTTTTCTTGCCATTATTATCCAAATGTATTTTTTAAATCTCATTGCATTCATTTTAGAGTGCTGAATTACAACTTAGGTAAACCTTCTTTACAAAATATTTTATTTTGCTGTGGATTCAGTAGTGGCGGAGCTCCTCTGCTGAAAGTGGTGCAGGAAACATTGTAGTGTAGTGACCAAAAATGTTGTATAAAGACTATTTTATACAGTAACATAGAATGCATTTTAAATTATATTGAATTATCCCAGAAGAGAATTCACCATCTGTTCCAATTGGGATTTTTCTTTGTTTTTGTTTTTTTATGGTGTTTTTCAACTTAGGCGTTTTGTTCTACAACATAAATGGCACACTTTCATACCTCAAACATGAATTTTGAAGTTGTATTGAATTGTATACATTTTTTTAAACAGTATGAATGTGTAATTTATGTTGTAGAACAAAACGTCCATGTATCGTCAAGTATTATTTACAACAGACCTTATTTTACTCGTAAGTTGAAAAACACCATAATATATATATATATATAATAAAAATACATAGGAAGATCCAGAGTGAACCCATGGCGAATTAGACTTCCGGGTTCACCTACAAATTGACGTCATGGCTGAACAGATCTGTTGGTCAATTATTGGCTGCTTTTCCTTCCCGATTTGTTCCAAATCATCCATTTTAAAACTAAATAAACAGATCATTAAAATATTAGTTTTGTAAAGAAGTTCATATATGGCACAATTTTAATTATCTACAAAACTAATTTGAAAGCATTTAAAGCATCATAGGCTTTTAGATCAAATGTTTTTTTAAGATCATGAGAAAAGTCAATTCAGTCAAGTGTGTCCAAACTTTGACTGGTAGCGTATCAAAATGCTATAGAACATACTGTAGACTTCTATTGTTGTTCTGTTTTAGTTTTTTTGATTACACTAATTATTACTACAGACAAACCAAAACCCTACCTCTAAAAGAAAATTAGTTTGATGGTTTTTCCAGCATTTTCATACAAAATGCACTTACACTTACTGCACTTATTTTTAACCCCCCCCCCCCCCCCCCCCCCACCCCCACCCCTCTCTCTCTGTTCCTCTCTAATTTTTTTTTCCATCTGTGTCCTTAAATAGCAGGAGAATGGCCCATTAAATGCTATTTTAATTATTCTTTCAGCCTGTCTTTGACCTTGGCACACATAATCTCCTTCAGTTAAATGTGACGTGTGATTCACACCAAACACAGCTGACGAAAAGATGGAGCTCAGCTTAGGCCTCCAT